>CM051259.1:54609563-54622063 GCA_027921565.1 Artemia sinica | reverse complement strand
GGACTCAGAGCACCAACATAGCAGTCAATATCAGGACAGACGAATGGAATTCTTCTATTGTTCATCTTAGGCAGTGATGATTGGTTGAAACAGACATGTTATCACAGCCAAACCTTTTCATAGTGCTAGAGGATCACCGAATTCAGTTCTTATTGTTAGCTGACAGGGTGCCTAATAGGAAGTGTTTACGAGAATATAGTGAAGATGCTTTATATTGTAATGATGAATATGATCTTGATTAGTTTTTCGTTTAAGAACTCGTAGAAGGGGGACATCGCTATTGCCAACCCTGGATGTTTTGACAAATGAGGCCTAGAGAAATATACAAGTGTCCGAGGAGAAGACTGGTGGATACTCAGCAAAAATAACCTTAGTGTTTCCGGTACTTTTGCTATTGATTATATTAAGTTTAAAGCCAAGAACATCTTTTAGACTGTCATTAAGAATAAACTTTTCATTGGCAATGGATGAACTAATGTAGATCTCCCCCTCTTCCTTTGAATAGTTTAAATGGAAGGCTCCTTTTTTACGAGCGGAAATTCTTTTATTGATAGAACGACACAAATCATTCATACATCTGAGTTCCTCGTATGGTAATTCAACATATAGATAATCCAACCAATTGACCTTTTGAATTTTATGTTGTTCACTAGTGGATGGCGGCCAATCATAGGGTCTAATTTTTATATCATATATATGATCCTTTCTCAGGATATCATAGATATTTTTGAGAATACAGTCGACAAGAGCCACTTCATACGCACCGTCATATTTGATGGAGGGAGAGAGTTTCGTCCAAAAATCACTTGTTTTATTCGAATCATTGTAGAGAGTGTCAGAGACGTTTGACATGGATGTTGCATAAAAATCCTTGGGCATTTTTAACGTCATCAACACCGATCCAAGAATCAAAATCAGAGTTCTATCCTAGCCAATGAACAAGTAACTGTTTCTTGCCCCTGTGAGTACGGCTCTTTAATATTTTTTTCCAATTTGATAGATTTCACAATTCTTCTTAATGTTTGTGTAGTTTATCATCATAAAAGCCACCGAGAATCTCTTCATCTTTGGTATCTCGTAGATGATAAGTTATGGGTTTGGTGTCTAGGATTTTCGCCACTTTAAAAAATTCAGTGGACCACAAGTTATTGCCCTGTTCAAAAATATTAGTTGTTCTATTAATTCGAATAGTACCACCGAAACTGAATATTTTCTTCACAATCATTTCATTGGAATATTGTTTGAAAAAAGTATCAAATGTATTATTATAAGAATGATGAACTTCTGTTTGGGTTGAGTTGGACAATCATCGATGGGGTCATTGATTATAAATCAAAATGATTTTACCTAAGTCATGAATAAAAGCAGCCGTAATTTTCAATGAACAGTATCTTGAAATTAAAATTCGAATAGTTCTTATCAGTTGTTCGGCCAATGCAGCCTTTACAGGACTGTGACTATGATAGAGCATTGTATGTACTTTTTCGACATATGGATTAACAAATTCACTACTCCGATCCGTTTGAATTTTTTTATACGAATCTTGTTCAAGAATACTTTCTATAGCCTGAGCAACTTCAACACCTCTCTTTGTCCACAATGGAATGGCATATGCATAGCTACTAAAAACACTGATTGCAAGTAGAATGTACTTGTATGGTGTATTATGACGCCTTTGAATCTCATCCACAGTTAAGAGATCTGCTTGCATTATGTGCAGTGGGAAAGAAGGCTTTTTCGTTAATAGTTTTTTCGATAATGATTAACACGAAGCCTATGATTTCGATGTAAAGTGTAACTTGATTCATTTTGTAGATAGTATTGTAAACTTTTAGTGTGAACACTAGTGACTTTGGAAAGAGTGGTGGGGGAACTTAAACTTCCCACTTCACCAATTTTTAAAAGCATGTTTCAGAACTTCAACCATTTTCAGCGTAAACCCGTAGTGTAACGGCCACTACCCTTTTGTATACAAATGGGTGATGGTGGTGACGTTGAGTTGATATGAATACGTCTTCGCTTTTGTCTACCTATCAGCGGTGTGCTCCTCATCGTCAAATCAATGTTTCTACTAGGTTTACTAGTATTTTCAAAGATTGATTTAAAATCTTCTTTTCCTTCTTCTTATTTTAATGTTGATAGTGAAGATGACAATGAACTATGTTCATTTTATTTTTTTAGAATTTGCCTATTGCTAATATGACTTTTGGAAAAGTTTAATATATTTAGAAAGTTGTTTAGGTTAGTGTCAAATGATAAAAGTTCGTTACGATTTTTAACCATGTCATAGATTAAATCAAGTAGATAATAACTCTTGCCTTAAATTATAATTCGTTTCCCATTGTTATCAACTTGAATATGATCTTGACAACTTTCCATGAGATATGTTATGAGTCGTTTACTTTTTTTCACGATATGAGTGTGGCATTAGATTGCCAATGCTCGACACAAATGAATTCAATTCCTCCTCCTCCTCCTTCTTTAATTGTGTTCCAGCAGCCAAAGAATGTTAAAGAGATGTTTCTTTTTTGTGATCAATAACACTCACATTGACTGATCTCTTACGATAGGGCTTATGTTTGTCAACTCGACGAAGTGCATCTTGAAGTAAAAGTAGTTTTTTATCAACGTCAATATTCTCGTTGTTAATGATACTCAGATGGTCCTCAAAGTGTTCCACTGGTGAAATAGCGAGTTCTATTGAATTCAATTTATAGGTTTTAAGTATCTAGAGATAACAGTTTACGAGTCTTGCATGCCACTGAGATTGAAAATTCGGCTACACAACTTACAAGAAAGAGTATATCAGTTCTTTTTATATAGGTTCCAGCACATCGTTGTATAACAGGGAATGAATTAGCAGACCAGACTGCAAAACCGTCCTTCCATCTGGGTCTGATCACTCAAACCCATATTGCTGGTCTTGAATTCCTGTCTTCAATCAATTCAAAAATTTTGGAGGAAGAAGAGACTTGGCTTCATACTTTCCATATCCATCGCCTGGACCTTTATGATTATAAGTAGCCATCAAAAGAAATGTACCTCACATCTCGAATCCTTTCAACTTGTCTCTTTTGTCTTAGATGTGGCCATTCAAATACAAAATCAACACTATTCTATTGGAAAATGGCCCCATCCCGTAACTGCGACGCATATGGAGTATATGAAGACATACGTCACATCATCTTCAACTGTAGAAAATATGAAAAAGAAAGGGAAATACTAAGGAATTGCTCTGAGAAGGCATTTAAGGCATTCACAATGTGTTCTGTTCTGGGACATCACACGTCTCCTCTTTGGGCTAGACGACTAAGCACAGACCTTTTTGGTAGATTTGTTAAGACTAATGGTTTGGTTCATTCCCTATAAGAATTTATTATTATTATCCCTATAATAGCTGATTTTAGAGTTATCACATTTACTACCTTATTTGTTTTATTATCTTTATCTTATGTTTTTAGATAATTATATTTGGAAGCATGTGACAGGTATAACGTAAATTTGTATTATTTATTTTGATTTTGTGGTATGTGTATTTTAATAGATGCATAACAAAGCACAGTTGCTTTATCTGATCCCCGTTTTTTAACGTAGGCAGTTACTGCAAGTGAATAACCCCCTACAAATAGCAAGTTAAGTGATACATGATCTGGTTCAGTGAATACTGACTGATTAACACCAAAATAAGCTAGTGATTACAGAAGTCACAGAATAATTGAGTGATACGAACACATATGATCTATTAGTCGAACGGATCAAACCCCAATGGCAGAATCTGGCCTATATTCTTTTTTCTGCCCCTATGGTACAATCATGAAGATAGACAACGAAGAAAAATGGAATTTAAAGGGAATTTCGCTTGTATTTAGTTTTTCATCTTTAGGGGTATAATATAATTTCCAAGAAAAAACCTTCTATTTAAGTTTGCGCATACTCTCAAATGCCTTTAGCTTATTACATTAATCTTTAAGAAGAATTATATTTCATTGTGCTCTAATATTTTAAAATAATGTTGTGTTACCAGTATACACTGATATTCAATAATAATACCAATTTTTGAAATTTAACTCAATATCTTCAAATAAAACCAATTTAATTAAAATTCAATTTCAGTCGGAATTTTCCAACTATTTCTTACCTCAGTGATCACCTATTATTTTAGTTCAAAGAACCAAATAGCATTTCTACAACAAGTAAATCTGATGAAGCGATGTTGTTAGGGTGCAAGATATTTTTTTTTTATATAAAAATATATGGATTGTCCACTTTGTAACCATAACTTTCCATTTAAAATATCTAAGAAAATACCTAATCAAACATTCAATAGCCTATAAAACCATTAATTTTTCTTAATTTTTTCAGTCTAATCAGATTGAGACCCGACAAAAAAATTGTATGAAGAATAACATTTGCCTTTTGATGCTCCCAATCCTTTGTAAAATCAACTTTTATTCAGACACACACAATTCCACGTATTCCACAATTAGCATTTGATATCATTTGATCAATGGCCAATAAAATGTCTTACTGCACATGTGGGGGTGGGACCATGGGCGTCCATATGGAGGGGGGGCTCCAGCCCCCCCCTGGCTGAATGATGCTGCCTTATACTTTATATTTTCGTTTTGAGATTTCTATTATGCAGCATTGGAAGTGCTGATTAGACTAGGTAAGCCCCCCCCCCGTAAAATTCAGCTTATGGGTTTCCATGAGTGGGACTACTATATCAGGGAATTCTAATCTGTTGCTCAAATTTCGTCGTTCAACTATTTTGTCAAATTTTTTGCATGACAAACGACAAGTCCTTATTCTCTCATAATCAGTGTAAGAGTATAACTGGGTGTGATGCATACAAATATAAAGCAGCAATCTTAATAACGGATTATTTACCAAAATTTCTAGGAAATAAAACAATAATAAACTTTGAAACCTGTTTGGATGGAAATATAGACTTTAATTATACAGATTATCCTGAATTTACTATCATCAGTACTCCACGGGGTGATCTCATGAAGGGAAGTTTCAAAGTGTATGTTTTTCTTTGGTGGCACATTTTGATCCTGAAATATGTCTAATCTAAAGAAAAACTGGTTTTCAAAGGGTTGAAAACTTAAGAGCCACAAGTTACACCTGCTGTCATGGCTTAGTTTCACAATGATTTATGATTCTTTTTCTAAACAGCAGCCAGCTCAATAAATTACGGAATGGTCAATAGTTTCTTCAAGTTGGCATCGACAATGCTTAAATAAAAAATTTAAACTTTTGCCAGTGCTGTTAAGGCGTTGGGCTATTTATTCACTCTTTTTCCTGATGGAACATATCTCTGTACCTACGTCCAAACAAAATAATTTTCATTAGTTTCTTATTTTCGTTGCCATTAATAAATTGGGTGAGTGTAATAAATTTCATGTTGGGCACTAGGCTAGACTGTGGTTGGGCTAAGTTGATTTAAAATAGTTCAGTCAATATAGTCTAGGGTAAAAAACCAAGGTGAAATTCTAGTTTAGCTACTTTTCATATCTTGGAAAGGGTTTGCTGGTAAAAATTTAGTAGTGTGGCCCTTGATAAGAAGACATGTTAAGAAAACAATTCTTACTTTAAAATATGTATAATGATCCTAGTTCTCATATTATCCAAGGGGAGAATCTTTATCATCAAGTCCTTCCTCTAAAAATCCTTCTTTTTCCAGCTTAAAAGAAAAAGTTTCCTAAAACCACCTTGCTGAGATTCAATGCTTAAGTCTTTTGAAAATGCCACCAAATAAGTTGCTTTATAGATAGCATTCATGCCAGTCTTTTTTTATACTTTTTTTTTAATGAGCAGTGGTGCAAGTATAAAATATTAATAGCAGTGGCGAAAATCAAAATATTGGTATAAATATACATATACATACAGAGTATATACCCCCCCCCTAATGTGCAAATATATGACAAAAATTGCATTCTGAACCTAAATATAACCAAATGAACTGTACCCCAACCCCTAAATTCAATATACCACTGCTTTTTTCTTCAAACACGTGCTATGTCACACATGCTGAACGCTATCTATAAAACAACTTATTTGGTGGCAATTTCAAAAGACTTAAGCATTGAATCTCAGCATGGTGGTTTTAGGAAACTTTTTCTTTTAAGCTGAAAAAAAAGGATTTGATGATAAAGGTTCTCCCCTTGGATAATATGAGAACTAGGATCATTATACATATTTTAAAGCAGGAATTGATTTCTTAACATGTCTCCTTATCAGGGGCCACAATACTAAATTTTTACCAGTTTGGCTAGTAAAATGAAACTTTTAGTAATGACTCCAGTGTCAAAAACATACTCAGGGAAGATATTGGCAAGCTTCTATGTTAAACTTTGGTAAAATTCTACTTTAGTTACTTTTACCTATCTTGGAAAGGGGTGAGGTTAGGAAAATGAAACTTTCAGGGATGGGTCTACAGGCTAAAGTATGTCATGGGAAAATATTTTGAAGTACTTATCTCCTCTCCTTCTCCCTCTACAGGATCCTGAAATTTGCCTACATGACAGGTCTATACCTATTGAAATTTTGACAAAACAACATTTTACCTTAATTTTCAGTTATAAGATTCTTTTTCTCTGGCTTTAGTTCTAAAAATGCAATTCTGTTATTTGAGTAGTATTTTAAGCCATATCAATTTTAATTTTCAAAATTTAGGAAATGTATTTGCATATCTTTAAAACTCTATAAATCAGGATTGAGCAAAGTTGTGAAGCTGAAAACAATTTTGTTAGACTTCATTTTAAGCAGAAGATCTATATTACAAGGTTTCACTCTTATAACACACAGATTTTTAAAGGTCATCAAAGGTCAGGACCCTCTAGAGGGAGAAGGAGTGGAGGTAGGTACTTCAGAATACCTTCCTGGGACATACTTTAGCCTGTAGATCTATCCCTGAAAGTTTCATTTTCCTAACCAAACTCCTTTCCAAGATAGCCAAAAGTAGCTAAAGTAGGATTTTACCTAAACTTCTTCTGATTTCTAAGTCTTTAAAATATGCTGGTAAAATTCTACTTGAGCTACTATTGGATATCTTGGAAAAGGATACTTTCGGGGATGGGTCTACAGTTTTAAGTAGGCCTATGTCCTGGGAAAGTATTTTGAAGTACCTACCTCCACTTCTTCTCTCTCTAGAGGGTCCTGACCTTAGATGACCTTTAAAAACTGTGTGTTATAAAAGTGAAACCTTGTAAAATAGATCTTCTACTTAAATGAAGTGCAACAAAATTGTTTTCAGCTTCACAACTTTGCTCAATCCCAATTTATAAGGTTTTAAAGATATGCAAATAGGCTACATGCCCTAAATTTTGGAAAAAAAAATATTGAAATGGCTTAAAATTCTACTCAAATGACAGAAATTGCATTTTCAGAACTAAAGCCAGAGAAAAAGAAACTGATAACTGAAAATTAAGTTAAAATATTGTTTTTCAAAATTTCAATAGGTCATGTAGTCATGTAGGCAATATCAGGACCCTCTAGAGAGAGAAGGAGTAGAGGCTGGTACTTCAAAATACCATCCGAGGACATACTTTAGCCTGTAGAACCATCACCCATCCCTGAAAATTTTATTTTCCTAACCTAACTCCTTTCCATGATAGCCAAAAGTAGCTAAAGTAAAATTTTACCAATTTACCTACTTGACTGGTCTTTATCTATTGGAATTTAAGCAAATCAACATTTTACCTTAGTTTTCAGTAATCACTTTCTTCTTCTCTCATTTTAGATCTGAAATTACAATTCCTGTTATTTGAGTGGAATTTTAAGCCATATCAATGTTTTTTTTCCTAAATGTAGGAAATGTACTTGGTGATCTTTGAAACCTCATAAGTTGTGATTGAGCAAAGTTGGGAAGCTAAAAACAGTTCTGTTGTATTTCATTTAAGCAGAAGTTCTATTTTGCAAGGTTTCACTTTTATAACACAAGGATTTCTAAAGGTCATTGCCCTTTGGAGAGAGAAGGAGTAGAGGTAGATACCTCAAAATACCTTCTCAGGACATATTTTAGTCTTTAGACCTGTACCTGGAAGTTTCATTTCTCATACCTAACTCCTTCCCAAGATAGCAAAAAGTAGCTAAACTAGAATTTTACCCTTGTTACCAAACAAGAATTTCAAAAAATTGTGTGTATCAATGAATAGCTTAAAATCTAAGCTGTGCATCAATATAGTTATATATATATATATATATATATATATATATATATATATATATATATATATATATATATATATATATATATATATTATATAATATATAATATATAATATATAATATATAATATATAATATATAATATATAATATATAATATATATATATATATATATATATATATATATATATATATATATATATATAATATATATATATTATATATATATATATATATAATATATATATATATATATATATATATATATATATATATATATAATATATATATATAATATATAATATATAATATATAATATATATATATATATATATATATATATATATATATATATATATATATATATATATATAATATATAATATATAATATATAATATATATATATATATATATATATATATATATATATATATATATATATATATATATATATATATATATATATATATATATTATATATATATATATATATATTTCCTTTGAGATGCGGACATAACGAATAAATTCTATTCTAAGGCAGTAGCGAGCCTGTTAGAGAGTTCGAGTCAGGCTCCAAAGGAGATTCAAGGATTAATTCTGTTGACTTTCTTGTTGGCACAGAAGACTTTCTGTTGACTTTCTTGTTGGCATAATATATAATATATATGTATATATATATATATATATATATATATATATATATATATATATATATATATATTATATAATATATATATATATATATATATATATATATATATATATATATATATATATTATAATATAATATATATATATATATATATATATATATTATATATATATATATATATATATAATATATATATATATATATATATATATATATATATATATATATATTATATATATATATATATATATATATATATATATATATATTTATTTATTTATTAATACCAAGATACGGTAAGCTTTAACAAGCTTGTTGCACAAAACAATTATAAAAAAGTCAATAACAATATCAATGACATGACAAAAACATACAGTAACTGAAAAACATTGGAAAAACAATATTACTGAAACATACAATAACATACCAACTTAACTGATACATATCTGTTAATAATTGAAACCTACAAAAAAGTAAACTTACAAAATAATTGTCACGCTGTCACAAATCAGGTAATACAAAAGTAAAAATAATCTCAAAATGGATTGTGATAGGACCTAGTATAGAAATCTGTAGAGGCTAAACTACTTTTGAAAGACTGGACCATGGTACTTGGAACTATTTCTGATGGAAGTGAATTCCAAGTCTTCCACACTCGACTAGACAACGAGTTTTGGCCTAATCTTTTCTGTGAACATGGTGGGTAAATTTTGTGTTGGTGTTGACAGGTGCTACTGTATTCTGTAAAAGTGAAAAAGTGAGTTGTGGTGATATTATCAATATTCCTAACAATGCGAAATGTATTTATTACATTGGCTCTATCACGTCTGAACTGGAGGGAAAGCAACTGTAGTCTTTGCATTCTCTGGTGGTAAGGTGGATGACTCAGGTATGATATGAGTTTGGTGGCCCTACGTTGCACTCTCTCAACCCTCTCTCTATCTCTCTTATTAAGGGGGTACCATACTGATGAGCAATACTCAAGTACTGGACGTACAGTGGATACATAAAGTGAGATCAGTGAATGAAGATTAGACTTAGAAAAAGTACGCCTTAGATGTAATAATTGGTAATTAGCCTTATGGGTGATATCTGATACATGTTTATTAAATTTGAGACTTGAATCAAAACAAATCCCAATGTCACGAACATATTCTACACTTGAAATTAATTTACCAACAACAAAGTAATGGTAATGTTGAGGGAGTCTACGCAAATAGTGCACAGCATTGCACTTGGTTTCATTAATGAACATAGAGTTTGCAGTACACCACTGGCCAAGAGCAACCAAATCCTCTTGAAGTAAAGAAATCTCATGTTCACTCATGACTGGCCTGTAGATTATTACATCATCTGCAAACATTTTTATGGTCGAATTCCTAACAACGTCTGGTAAATCATTGATAAAAAGGCAGAAGAGTACTGGCCCAAGACAACTGCCTTGTGGAACTCCACTTATGACAGACATAGGTGATGACAAAGCATCACCTACTACAACCTCTTGGGTTCTATTTGTAAGATAATCTGTTATCCATGCTATAGTTTGTGGGCCTATACCATATAGTTGACATTTGTTTATCAGAAGTGGAATGGAAATTTTCTCGAATGCTTTGGAAAAGTCAATATAAATACAATCAAACAAAATACCATTATCAGTCATCAATTGAAAATCACAAATCACCTCAAGAAGTTGCGTGTTACAAGATCGTCGTTTACGGAAACCATGCTGAGCAGAATGCCACAAGTTGTTTTCCTCAAAATGTGCTTGGATTCTTCCCACCACAATTTTCTCCATTATGCGGGAAAAGATTGATGTATTTGAAATTGGTCTGTAATTATTTAAATGGGACTTTGAACCTTTTCTTGTATATATATATATATATATATATATATAATATATATATATATTATATTATATATATCTAATATATATATATATATATATATATATATATAATATATAGATATATATATATATATATATATATATATATATATATATCTATAATATTATATATATATATATATATATATATATATCTATATAATATATATTATATATATATATATATATACTAATTACAAGAATGATCGATCAGAGAGAAAATTCAACCTATCCTGCGAGAAACTTGCTAATGTGTGTTGAGAATAAAGCAGTCGGGTCATGAATATTTAATTATTGGCGACTTCAACTGCAACCTTACTGACACTGACAGTCCCAGAACACAAATAGCTTTAGGAGTCTTACCAGATGGCTTCAAGGTTGTGGATAAAGATAAAAATTTCAGTTATTGTCATAACAGTGGCTCTGTATCTAATCTCGACCATGTTGTTACATCATTCAATATCCAGAACGAATCTGTGTCAGTACTAATGGGTGGTACACTTAGCGATCACTTACCTATATCCTTGAGTTTTCGCTTGCCCATTCTCTGAAGTAAAAAAAAGCGCAGCTCCAAAGCTCAAAGTTGTGCAAGATTGGAAGCTCGATGATGCTGCGATCCAACAGTATCAACAAGTGTGTAATAGCATTCTTGAAAAGATCCAAGTCCCTTTCCCGCTACTGATGTCCAACAGTGACATCCCGGCCAAAGAGCAGAAACTTCTGTTGAACATTTACTCTGCCTCAATATGCAATGCCCTTCGGTGTGCCGAATCAGCAGACGTACCCTCTCGAAAAGTTCGAGTAAACACTGAAATTAGAGGATGGTCCGCTAACCTAAATTTAACAGAAGCATGCCAGACTGCAAAGTTCTGGTTTCGCCTATGGTGTGACAGTGGTAAGCCAAGATCTGGGCAAGTCTGGAAAGTGAAGAATCATACTAAACGTGCCTTTGCCAAAGCCTTGTCTAAGCACCGTAGAGACATAATTGACAAATACAGCAAGAAAAGCAAGTCCGATCCCAAACTCCTTTTTCGGAATTTAGTGAAGCCCAAAGAATCGACCTCTGAGGTCCCCCTTCCAACAAAAGAGGCCTGGAATACTTACTTCACCGATCAGTTCAAAAGTCCTGACCAAGCGCTACGGAATTCTTACCGGAGTGAGCTAGATGAAGTGCTAAAATTGCCAAAAGAGAACATGGTAGTTAATAGAAGTATAATACGTGAATGCCTGAAAAAGCTAAAAAAGAAACTTTCGAGAGGCTTCGATAAAATTTGTGGCCAGCATTTACTCTATGGTAGTGAACAACTTCTTGAACATGTATCATTATTGTTCCAAATTATCGTTACCAGAGGTATCGTCCCGGATACCTTTTGCATTGGTGTAATAACACCTATTCTCAAACCAGGGAAGCCTCCCTCCCAGTGCTCTTCATATAGGCCCATTACTGTGTCGACTACACTATGTAAACTATTTGAGCTTCTTATTCGTGACGAAATTAGAAGCAAGTGCTCGGTTCCCCCACACCAGTTTGGGTTCCAGCGATCGCTTGGATGTGATCATGCCCTTTACTCGCTGGTGTCTATACTGACTGACGCTGAGAATGACAATGATTCTTTAGTTTTAGCAGCCCATGATCTTGCCCGTGCTTTCGATTCGTCTATCCACGAACATATTTTACTCTCTGCAGCAGAGAGAGGCGTAGAAAATTCGGTCATCGGACCTCTTGATTCAATGTATAGTAATCTTCGTGTTAGGATAAAGTGTCCTGGTTGGGATTGTGATATGCTT